>CM028135.1:324922500-324925000 GCA_016271365.2 Neoceratodus forsteri
CAGGCGTCCTCTACGCTCCATTTTTTTTGCATTGGCTGATGCCCTCAACCTTGATACACAGTGTCTCCAGCTGTGTCAATGGGCAGGACACAACATTGTGATCCCTACTGCAGAGAGTTGCAGTGTCCTCTCTGCCATCATGTCTCCAGCGTGATTTGTACTCTGGGAGAAACATCAAGACATTTGCTGCCTCCCCACCCAGCCACTTGCTCGTGAGTTGACCACCCACTGGGGAGCTCAAAAGTGCAGGCGCCACAGACCCCTGTGTACCAAGCAGTTGTCCACACCAGTGACTCAGAGACATGGAAAAGTGCACACAGTGCTGCAACTGTTTCTTTTCGGCCTCCTGTCCTCCCTTGCTGAGAGTCTGTGCGACCCGCTGTCACTCCCCAGGAATGGCTGAGCCCATGTAAGTAGATGCTCTAGTAGTGAGACAGACATGCTTGGTGGCTGCATGTCAGTGCTCTGTAGGAGTTGGGGCAGTGGGAGCGGAGTGCGAGGTGGAGAGAGAGGAGGAGTGAGTCACACAGGGGCAGAGAGAGGTAGGTGGGGGCAGTTGCTTAACTGTCGGCTGTCTCTCAGCACACACACACACACACACACACACACACACACACACACACACACAATTACTGTGTTCTGAGACTCGCTCGCATGAGGAACTGGAGAAATGGCAGCACTGTTTGTTTGGGGGAGGCAAAACACATGTCGCAGGGCAGTCAACCAGAGCATAGTATGCACCAGAAATGTCACAGATCATGTCACTAGTATCTGTGACATTTCTGTGTATAACAGAAAAACAAATATACAGACTTTGTTAGGGACTATTTTGCAAGTTGGCAGGATACAGTACATTTTGGGGGGGGGTTCTCACGTGAGAAAAAACACTGTGCGTTTTCTCATGTTTTTCACATAACCCATGTTATAAGTGCCTTAACCCATTCCAGGCTGTGCGTTGGGGTGCTGTGTGGACACACTGCCTTTGGCCTCATGCCTCACAATGCACCTCAGGCGTGCATTAAGCAAGTAATAATACCCGACAGGGTGGGCATTATTCGGATATAATGGACCACCCAGGGGAATGAGGCCCAACACCGCAGGGCCTTATAGCCCCTGGAAGGTCCGTTATATCCCATAACGCACACCCTGGAGGGTATTACACTTAGAAAATGGGCTATAGCTGTATTAAAATGTATATTATATATATACATATACGCACATATATATATATATATATATATATATATATATATATACACACACACACACACACACACATACACACATATATACACACACACATACATACACACACACACACACACACACACACACACATATGATAGACATTTCTATATTTAAACAAATAAAACGGTAACTTCTATAGCAAAAGTAATCCCTGTATTCACCACTGGAGGGTGCTGCAGTTTTCGTGCGTCTCTGATGAGCTTTGTTCTCTTGCTTTTTGTCTCTCCCCAATCACTCACTCACAGACATGAGAGTGCTTTATTTTTGGTCTTTAGATCAGCACTGTATGAGAACAGGGGAATGTTTGCTGAAAGGTTAAATAAATAAATAAATAAATAAACTGACGAGGCTGAAAATGACCGCATGCTTTGTGATATTAGGGACAGAGTGATCAGCTATGTGAGGTAGCAACCGTCAGGCTAGCAGGCGGACAAGCGGCCAGGGTGCAGTAAAACAAGGAACTGACGAATTGGAAGTATTCAGGTAAACAAGTAACAGACAGACATTTTAAGTCACTGCTTAAAAAAAAAAAAAAGAGAAAGAGTTAAATCGAGGCAGTGATGACTGCTTTCAGTTCTCATTTTCACTTTCTCACGAGTAAAGGTGGCGAACGGAGGGGAAATGTAAGCTGACAGGTTTCAAAATTCAAGGGGGGGGCTCAAGCATAATGTTAGGAATACGGCACCCCGAATCGGAACTTGTTTTAGACCTGGCATTGTTAAGAAACAACACCACCGGTGCAACCGTCTTTCAGCTAATCAGGAAGCATCTTTTGCTATACCCATTTTCCAAATGCCTATAAAATGCACACTCTGCTGTGGGTTATTGCTTATTTATTCAATGGCTCATGCAAAACATCACCGTTAGCGTGAAATACTAGAGTGATTGAACACCACCGAGCAACACGTATTACGCAACCATGCAAAACCCATGTTATTCCGCGCAAATGGTTACTTTTGTACAATTCACCCCTAACAACAGGGGGCCCTATTATATAAATTGAATACATGATGGGCAGGGGTGGAATACAGAAAATATCTGAATGAGTGAAGAGTGACCTAGGATACCGCCACTCATGAGGTATCCAGAGGTCACTTCACTCAGTTTCCATTTCCCACCCCTACCCTAAATATAATATGTGTGTGTGTGTATATATACACACACACATGCACACTTATTTATTGAAATCTAGGATTACAACCTTTGAGCTACAAGCTCATTTACAAAGGTTCCACATCAGGCATAAAGAATC